>OZ024915.1:33775793-33825793 GCA_964017125.1 Flabesymbios commensalis
CTCAGCTGTATCTCTAATTGTATCAAATCCCATGACCATTAACTCTTACACCGTTGATTAAATCACTGTTATCAGGAAAGAAATATGTGTTCAAACTCATTTATAGCATGTTAATTTTATTTAGAAATGAATATATCAAAGCATATTGGAATGAATTTAGCTGTTTGTAAGAAGACGCTGACGGTAGCGGCGGTGGAGAGCAGACGAATGCTATCCACTCAGAGTAAACATTTGGAGAGACCGCAAATTGTTTAGGTCAATTAACCTACTAATCAATTAATCAATTTACCAATCAATTTACCAATCAATCAATCAATCAATCAATCAATCAATCAATCAATCAATCAATCAATCAATCAATCAATCAATCAATCAATCAATCAATCAATCAATCAATCAATCAATCAATCAATCAATCAATCAATCAATCAATCAATCAATCAATCAATCAATCAATCAATCAATCAATCAATCAATCAATCAATCAATCAATCAATCAATCAATCAATCAATCAATCAATCAATCAATCAATCAATCAATCAATCAATCAATCAATCAATCAATCAATCAATCAATCAATCAATCAATCAATCAATCAATCAATCAATCAATCAATCAATCAATCAATCAATCAATTAATCAATCAATCAATCAATCAATCAATCAATCAAACGATCAATCAATCAAAAAAATTATGTAAGAAAATGTAGGCCATATATTCTATTTGCACATAATGTTGTGTATACTGACCCACTAATTTTGCTGAACATTTCCTCGTAGTATGACATTTCTTTTCCCAAGCTGAAAACATAATTAATCTGTGAAAGGCTTGAATCTGTTTCATAATGAGCGTATCTGATGAAAACCTTATACGAAGTTTCATCAGCGATATTAGAACAACAAAAAGTAGGCCTAAGACCTCTCATTTAAAATGAATGAAGATCATTTCTGGACACTATACGTTCACGTGTCGAGGCTTTTACAATGGCTTGACACAATAATTCATTTTTACCATTAGCGGGGGGATTATTCAAGTAGGCTTATATAACGTGGAGTAGCTGCTGAAATACACAGAATAATAGGGACAGAAAAGTGGAATAACAGGTGTGAAATTATTAGAGATTGCCATGATTGACTTGATCCTTGATAGTGACTCTGGTAGCAGTAGTAACTCTGGTAGCGGTAGTGACTTTGGTAACGATAGTGACTCTGGTGACAGTAGTAACTCTGGTAACGGTAGTGACTCTGAGACCGGTGGTACCGGTAGTGACTTTGGTAACGTTAGTGACTCTTATGGCAGTAGTAGCTTTATAGTAGCGGTAGTGACTCTGATAGTGGTAGTGACTATGCTATCGGCAATGATCTGGTAACGGTAGTGGTTCAGGTAGTCGAAGTGACAATGGTAACGGTAGTGACTCGTTTTAGCTAGTGAGGATGGTGATTATTTGATTAGGGGGTTTTCCTCCTCTTAGAGAAGCGAGTAGGCACATTATTTCAATATGTATGTCATAAAATATATAATTATGATCATTTGTAAATGAAAAAAGCTCAACCGGGTACAGTTAACTAAATCATTAATAAATTTTGTCAAGCTAAAGGGACCTATATGCCACGCAATAGAGTGACAGATAGGGCCATTTGTCTCCTAGTGACAGCTTACAGAATGGGAATCACTCGAGCTCCTCCTTGTTCCAAGAATGTTACTGCTGGAACTGAAATGAATGTCTCGCCAAATTCTACCAGGCGCCCAGATGCCTCCTGGGCGAGTATACCTGTGTATGAAGAAGAATAATAACCTCAATGTCATCACATGATTTGATGAGATACCCAAGTAGAATATATGTAATGGAAGTTTGTAATCAACTATTTAATATCCAATTAATTTCAGGCAAAATATTTTATGTCATATAAAAAATGCAACGAAGATAGTTAAACTGCATATATTCCATTAATCACAATGAGATGTCACCGACCCCTATGTGAAGTTGACATAGGGGTTCACATCGTGAACATTGCATTGACATTTCAAATAGTTGTTTAAAAAATACATAGGATAGCGCATATGCAGTGAACACTCTTATTCAAACTCAGCGAATGTTGCAATAAAGTAATTGTGAGTGGCCCGTTAGTTACTAGACCGAACGCTGTCGTTCGATGTTCATCTCCCGATAGAGAGTTCCCAATATAAATCGAGGGACTTTTTCAATATCACGAATTAATAGCCATGCTTGCTTCATTATTCTGTTCATTAAACATATATTTTGACTAATGCGTTTGTTTTCATTTTGAAATAAATTGGCTTTAATACCACAAAAATAAAATGAATGTTTATTCCACTTTTTAATCTGTGGGCAACTAATCATAATTCAATTCCATCATCAAATGATCATCAAACCATCAAGGGTTTGCGTCATAGAATTGACAAATGCGAGTGTATTCGAATGGTTCATGGTCGATATATGTGACCTAACTGTGTATTTTACTTAGGGGGGCACCAATCAATACAGGGTAGGGGGGATTTTGAATTAGGTGAATTATTTATATCACTTCCCATCTGCAGAAATTTATATTTTCACATTTAAGGTTCACTTGAGGATGCAGAGCGAAGCGAGGCTTAAACGTTTTTTAGGGGCCATTAAATATTAGGCCAAGTTTACAACATGTACAACATGGTTAGCATAATTAGTTCTGTAAATCGCATGTAAATAGACATGATATCACATGTTTTATCTGTTATTCTACATGATGGTAGCAAAAAAGACACTCTGGAAAGTTATATACAAATTTCCATCTTTTCCACTGCACATAAAATACACAGTATTAATAGCAATACGGTCTTTAAGAAACGTATAACTAAAATAAGTACTGCCTCTGCAAGATTTATACACATAGGCCTAGTCAAACACGTTACATACTTTATACTACTTTTTATAAAAAAAAAGATACTACGTTTTTTAAAACACCTGTCAGTGATGACACAGACATTTGCACATATTATTCGGCATTTACACCTGGAGAAAAAACATCTGAGACATGAAAGAAAGAGTCAGTTGCCAAAGCAGCTCTGGTACATTCCTTATGGTCCCATTCTGTCCAATAACACAGGCGATGGGAAGGGTCCCATATACTTTAAGCACACATACTTTAACTTGATATATGGCGATGCCCTTCCCCAGTGTCTGATCATGAGAAGTGGCATAAAGTAACTGTGCAGAAAGGACTCAAATGTACATCACGTTGGAATGATTTAAATATTACAAGATATGCACGATCTAAAATATAAATAGATCATCAATTGCTGTAGACCGATAAACTGCACGCGACGCCCTCACTAATAACAGCAAAAGTGTCCATTAAACGATTGTTATACAACAGACATGTTTTGCACTGTGTTGGTATCTTGAATCTGAATAATTATAAATGTGTTCTTCTAATTGATTGCCAACTTGAAGCATTCCACCGACAAATTAGTGGTTGGATATATACTATTTTTTGTTGGGAAAAAGAAATGCTGTGTTTCTTCGCAGGCACTCCTGATGTGCTAGTGTTTAGAATGTGTTGCTGCTCGTGTCCTATAGACAGACTGGTATTTAAAACTGATCTTTAAATTGCCCCTGAAGGAGCTCATCATAATCTGACGTCTAAAGACGTCAGATTCTCACGTCAAAAGACGCTCCCCGCACTGAAAGAATAAAAAATGGCTGTATACCCATAGCATAGGTATTCAAATGAAGCAGAAAGAGATAACTAAGACATTAATGATGATTTCAAATTGAAGTAATCGTTTCATTTTTACAAGAATATTTCGGCGGTGTTAGGGTTAACCACCTTGTTTGAGTGTGGGGATATCAATAAAATCTGGTTTCTGTGCTTTTATATAACATGCTTAACGTCAAAAGGGTTTAGAGTTTTTGCTTCCCAATATTCGAATACGTATGATTGATGTGATCCCGATGAGCATGCCTAGTTTCCTTCAAGGTTTTCTTTTTAAATTATTTACATTTTGCAAGTTTATTGATTTTTGGATTTATGGTATAACCTGTGTTTTTATTCATTCTGCTTGTATCCCATATTGATCGGTTTATTGTCGTTTCGTCGTCTCCAGCATCAGTGAACGCTACCGAATATACAAGATACTGAACGAAAAAAAAATAAGAAACAGACTCAGGATATCAGGACAACAAGAACATATAATACATCGGTACTGTAAGTTCCAAGTTTTCGCCATAACGAAACGAACATCTTCAAACATAAAACCTATTCGACAACAACAGGACATAAAATGAACATTGAGGGACACAAGCGAATTTAGCAAATTACCATGCGTTCTTTTCCGTCGGGCCTATCCAGATGTGACAGGGGCTCTAAATTTTGGTTTTCTATTGTGTCAAAACATGAAAACGTAACACCAACATGTATCACTTATAGACCCCTAGAACACTTAAATCATACCCTAGAAATTTGATTTAGCGTGTTTGACCCTTCAAGCAGCAGGGCAGAGCGTACTTGCCTATGGCGGGATGTCGGTAGCTTCCAACTGTATATGGCATGGGAGGCGGGTTGTTTGGGTTGGACGCCACCTCCTCTCTCCGTTGCTTGAGAAGCTTAGAGAAATCCGGGTAGTGAGTCTGATCCGTGTGGTTCATCTCTTCGTGGATGTTCGCATCCAGAAAACAGAACAAGTTATAGTCCTCGGCGGGTCCCGTGAACCTTGGGGACCGACTGTTAATCAGATGCCTGGCCTCGTCTTCCCAGTCAGAGAATCTGTGCTGGTTCTTCCTGGCTGAAAACAAGTGATAAATGTGAGGCGTCTTCTTCATAATTTCAAACCCGTCTTTTTGTTTCACGCTTGATATTTCCCAAATTAGTATTGGCCGACGAGTGCAGCTTCAGTACCACTGATTACATGTCTATATTTCACCAGGTGACATTAACCTTTAAACCCTCACGATGCACCAGAACATCTTTTCTCATCTCTGAACAATGACTTAATTTCCTAAAATCTATTTTAAATTTTAGAAAGAACATTTTAATGGAGCCGCTTCAATAATAACAGTATATATTTTTTTCATTTGCCACCCACTTCAAGTCATCTTCATCCACTACAAGTCGAGAATTGCGAAAGCAATTCGCGGCTTGTAGTGGATAAAGATGACAGTGGTAAATTCAGGCTTGAAAGGCTTAACGTGTCTATAGCCACACATTATTAATGGTAAATCAAATGACAGCAGTGGTAACACTGACTACACGTGTATGTTTCGCACCACCAGGTGTCAGTGAAGTTTATTTGGAGGATAAGTAAATAAAATATATCCGTTTATTTACCTAAGCGTGCAAAAACTAAAATATCTATTTAAATGTCTGTGCAATGAAATATTTACATTACGTTGCATAATTTCCCACCTATAAAGGTTGTTGAATATCATTTACATAATACATTATCCGATATGGAAATTCAATTGTTATTCTCTTTGTGTTTAAATGTAATCAGTTCTGACAAATTAGAACATATTTACTTGAGGAATAGTTTTGCATAAACGTATAATTATATGTTTTACTTACAGTGAGCTTATAAAATATACTTATCCATTTGCCTAGCTTGATCCAGTTAAATATATTTAAACATTAAGTGTCGCATGGACTACCCAGATAGGTGACATGTGAGGTCATTTATCCCATGACTATTACCTTCATCCACAAAGAAGTTAGCCATATGTTGTGACACCCTGACGGCTATAGACGTGTGCAGGGCGGTGATTGTGTCCTTCCATACCATGTTAGCTTTCTCCGGGTGCCATTGAATGCCATATATAGGGTAGTCATAAGCTAGTAAAAAAGAAGATGGACAAGTAAATTACTGATATCTACTTAACTCTGAAAATTAGTAAAAAAAAAGGTATGTGGGCACAAAGCTGGTTGTTAAACTTTCCTTTTCAATTGTCAAAAACGTTGCAAGAAAATATTGAACATACTATCTGGTTCAAAATTGTATTGGTGTCATACATACATACATAGTTACAGTATTATATAGTGATATACAATATCGTTGCTATCGCTAAACTTATGCTAGAATACGATATATATGTTAATAAAATACTTTCGAATGACAATCATCATCTATTTACACTCAAATTATTATCTAATTTTATTTCGAACATTATTTAGAAACTAATACAGAAATGCGCTGGAGGTAGCGTAAAATTAAATTGATTTATTCAGCTAATATTAAAATCTTGCATTAAAATTGCCAAATATTTGTGATCCCAGTTATCAGATTATGAGAGCTATACCCCCACGGAGCTAAAGTGTATGCCTGTCACTCATAACAGTGGCAGATAAAACATGTAGCTCTGAGGGGTAGATATATCGCCCTCACTGGGGATGGGATCTTCTTCTTATATATTAGGAATATCACCCTCATAGTGAAATGGGTGGTTGGTCTGATAATATCCTAACCTTCCATGGAGGTGACGAACCGATCTGGGAATACTTCTGGATCGTAGCTTGTGCTGACAAGTCTGAAGAAACTATTAATTTCTGGGTTAGATTTATAGCCCTGTCAACACGAAAAAATAAACTAATAAATAATCCGGGGAGCACACATCTTCCTGCATTGAGACTGACATTTATAACCCGTATACAGCATCTGGTGCACCCGTGGGAGGCCTCGACTGAACGCTTGGTAAAATGGCGAAGCAAAAGTTTTGGTTTTGAGATTTATGCAACATTACATATCTCCTTGACACGGCATGGAAGTGGTCGTAAGTGCAATGGATCCTACATGTGAACTAATTCTTGTTCGAAAGATTTATAGACATCGTCGGGGGTGATCCCGAGGGAAATAATGTTACTACATATTATGTAAGCGTGAGCTTAAGTGACACACGACTAACGGCCCCGTCAATCTGAGGTTCATTATTTTCATCAGATCATTACGTTTGGTGATGAAAATAATGGATCAGCTACTATTCCACATTTTCTGCAATGGTCTCCCTCTTAGCTCACAAAGTATCTGGTGGCATATTTAAGTCAAATACATCGATAAATATAATATTTTCTAAATAAAATATTTACTGAAGTACACTAGTTACCTGTTGCATTATCCAACTACGATAATACATTTTTTTAGGTGCAGGCTTTACAGTAGCTCCTTAGGAATTAAGAAAATCTACAAATCACACAAGATAATCACACAATATTGGGTTAATGTTAGGTCAACGTCACAAGACGCTGAATCAATGTTGGTTTAACGTTGGTCCACCGTCTACGACGCTGGACCAACGTTAAACCAACATTGATTCAACGTCACTTGCAGCAAATTAAAGTCGCATTATGCATGGGATTGACACTTACATCCAAAGTGAGGCAGTATCTGTGGTTGTTGAAAGGCAGTTTGGTGGACCTGATAACATGAAGTAAGTCCTCGGGCATGTCACCGTACAACCGACTCTCTCTAAAATCTGATAAATAAACAAGACCGCTTTTAGAAATCGCTCTTATAAAAATGTGGAGCCTTTGTACCGTGGCCCAAACTTTCACTTTAAGTAATTAAAAAAACACATCATTTAAATGAAAAAAATAATTCACACCGTTATATCAGCTCACCCATAGAAATATTAAATACTGCAATTTTATCTGATGTCCTCGTTTTGGTGTTTCAGGAACGACGAGAGCGTTTAAGCTTATCTTAAATAATGTTGTGCTAACATTGTGAACATGTGTTGGACGAAACCAGATAGATAGCTTTATATAAACATTGTTTTTTTATCAATCCAGTCTGTGAGTTATACCATAACTTTATAAGAATATATTGTGTGGAAAATATTAATAATGGAACGTAAGACCGCTATCAAAAGAGTCATCACAACTGATTTAATTGATTATAAAAAAACATAACATATTTACAAATAAAAAAAAATAAGTACAAAATTACAAAGTATTTCTATCGTGATATTACCTAATCAAATATCACATCACCTGGTAAAAAAGAGACCAAACAATCTCGTATTCTATTGTTCGAATCCGCCATAATTACAAGTGTGCAACGCTAGCTCAACAATTATCAAAATCATTTAACATTTCGTTTTTATTAGAGCATCTAAAATGGGCGATAAGCCTTAATTATCCGGTAAGGTCAGGTTTGGTTGGCTCAGTCGGTGCAGCCTCGGTCTCGCTGAGGTCACAAGCATGCTACTGAATTATCAGTGAGAGTGATTAGTATGGCAAGCTGTGTGGGACATAAATTCCACAATTTACACGTACCTGAGCCTCGGTTACACATACCCGAGCCTCAGTTATGAGGTTATGCGTAGCCAATGTTTTGGCCACGCGTAAGATTAACACTTCAAGCGTAACTCGATATGTTTACGTCTAATCATAAAAGTCTATGCGCAAGTATATTATCAGTTACGTGTAACCAACTTCGGGTACGCATAGCAGAGATTGCTATGCGTAGCCGAAGTCGGTTACGTGAAGCCAAGATCTCGGCTACGCGCAAGGTGTTTCGGCTACGTGTATCCAAAATCGGTTACAGGTGGCCAAGATCTCAGCTATGCATAACTGTCTTCGGCTACGCGCTGGAGACACCTTTCGCGTAGCTGAGATCTCGGTACGTGTAGCCGAAGTCGGTTACACATAACTGATAATATACTAATGCTTACTTGTAAACATACTGAGTTACACGTAAAGTGTTGATCTTACAAGTAGCCAAAACATTGGCCACAACTTGCCTAATTCGGGTACGTGTAGCCATAGCTCGGTTACGCTTGAGCCGATTTCGGCTACGGTAACCGAGGCTCTGGAATGCGTAAGTGAGGCTCAGGTTCTGAAACACTATGTTGGTTAAATGTTGGGCATCCATCTGCAATGGTAGCCCAACATTAAACCAAAATGAGGCAAACATGCTGGTAAGATAGCTGGCTCCATATCTTGTGGGATGGGCACGTCTTCCATCATACACTCATACCTGGCACCATATCTAGTGGGAGAGCCACGTCTCCCATCATGCACTCATACCTGGCACCATATCTAGTGGGAGAGCCACGTCTTCCATCATAAACTCATACCTGGCACCATATCTTGTGGGATGGCCACGTCTTCCATCATACACTCATACCTGGCACCATATATAGTGGGAGAGCCACGTCTTCCATCATGCACTCATAACTGGCTCCATATATAGTGGGAGGGCTACGTCTTCCATCATACACTCATAGTCATAACTGGCTCCATATCTAGTGGGATGGCCACGCCTTTATCATGAACTCATACCTGGCTCCATATTAAGTGGGAGAGCCACGTCTTCCATCATACACTCTTACCTGGCTCCATATCTAGTGGGAGGGCCACGTGTTCCATCGTGCACTCTTACCTGGCTCCATATCTAGTGGGAGGGCCACGTCTTCCATCATACACTCATACCTGGCTCCATATCTAGTGGGAGGGTCACGTCTTCCATCATACACTCTTACCTGGCTCCATATCAAGTGGGAGGGCGACGTCTTCCATCATACACTCTTACCTGGCTCCATATCTAGTGGGAGGGCCACGTCTTCCATCATACACTCTTACCTGGCTCCATATCTAGTGGGAGGGCCACGTCTTCCATCATGCACTCATTCGTCTCATTCTGCCCCGCCACCATCACTGTGAACTCCTGGAACCCCAGACAAACTCCCCACACAGGGAAAAAATCACCAGCTTTATTAGCCTGGAAAAGAGAATAATCATGGTAACTTCACGTAGCAATTTGATAAAACTAATAGATGTCAAGTTATGACGATATATTTCATAATATTCGTGTGCATCTTTTTTTATGTTTAGTTATAGACTGGCAGTGCAGTGTTTAACCCTTTAACCGCCGGTCACGATTATGTTCGATTTTTTCATTTTTTTATTATCACTTTAAATGCCCGATTTTAAACGTGTTGAAGGTCAAACATAACATCAGTCAGCAAGATTTAAAATTAGTTGACATTCATTTTGCCACATCTGCATAATTTTCACTCACTTGAAGTTGTGGATCGCGTCAGCGAGACACAACTTCAAGTGAGTGAAAATACCAATTAATAATTGAATATTTTCTCTTATTTTCCCTCCCCGTGATTATTATATAAAGGTTAACAGAGAAAGTTACTGAAGATGTCACTCTTCATAGTTATGCAGCTAACAACACCTATATTTAATACGAATATGATAATAATGATTGAACATGGGTGTGATGTTGCTGGTCATATACGGCTGGGAATCGAACCAGCAACCTCTAACTTCACATCCTGCTATGCTATATACATCGTCACAGATCCAAACTCAAAAGTATCATTTTTAACCATTATAAAGAATAAAAAAGGATGTAAAACTGTATATATTTTTTATTTTAGCCATTAGTAAGATCATACACCACCCTCCCTTGAGCAGCCTAAAACAAGACATCTAGTGGATGAGAGACGACCAGTTACTATCAGCGTAGGGACTTACTCTTATCTTTACTTTGCCACAAAAAATCATCACAGAATCGATTGAAATTGGAATCAAAATGTAATCTTCACCACTGAAGCTGCTACAATTGTTTAATTATATGAATTTTGAAATTGAATACTCCTGTATTTCGGAGGCAAATATGTATGTGAATGTTATGGTTAGTCACACATAAATTACTACAATGGATTAAGTAGGCCTACCAAGAATATAATTATATTAAATAAAAGGGTACAGCTTTATTATATCAAATAAAAGGGTACACTTGGATTAAACCATTTTATCTTGGAAAAATCCCCCCCCCCCTATATGTTATGTGATGTTCTCCGATATGTCGTGTGATGTTCTTTCGAGACAACTGTGCGTAATTGGTTAATTGCTTACCTCCAGGGCCAATGTAAACATTTTGCTCGCAGTTTCCTCGTAAACAGAATTTGTAATATTTTCACTTCCTCCTGGAAAGAAGACCCTGCAAGATAGGTTACATACAAAATAGGTTACTCTCGTTAGTTTATAACTTTTCTCACCCAATCTTACCGAAGGAAAATACAGATTTGGAAAAAAGAAAATGTCAATCCCAAAATAAATCAATGCCTTCAAACCTTAATCTGTTAATGCAATAAAATTACCGTATGGGTATCTCAACGGACAATAAACATGATAAATGTGAACCGATATCATATTCTTGATAACAATAAGCTTTCCTTAATTTTGTATTTTCCGCTCGTTCTGTTTTAAACTGCATTGACATAATATAATATGGGTTATTCTCTGTTAAATGCACTTTGTGAAATCCAGCAAACATATAGAGAAGCGGAAAATCGTGGGGTGTGAATTTATGTCACTTCTGTTACTGGACATTTTGTTTTATTACCACAAATAATCAATTATTATTTGTTATTTTTGCAAGCAGACATACATATGGTGCATCGATGACATTGTGGATTTAACAGTAATAAGACTGACTATATTTAATTTAACTTTTATAGTCATTACACAAATTTAAAATTTTAAAAGTCGCCGATATTGCGACTTTTAACATAACTACAATGCTTAACAATTTAAAAATATTTATATTAAGACTTCGTATTTTGTAACACAATCCAGTTGAATCATCTGGAGATGACACAGAACTCTGGGACAACATCTTAGCTGATATGAGTTTTATTATATTAGGCCTACTATTAATTACCCTGTCATATAAGACAAACATGCGTATGCAAGTATGGGCTAGAAACCCTGAGTTGATTGAATTGAACCGACAGCGCTCAGGACTCCCAGTTAAGTACAAAACAAGAATACAGTTCACAATACATTAAACATAAAACTTAGTGCATAAAAGGAGTAAATGAAATAACACTCACAAGATAGGGGGTGGGAGGGAGGGATTCAAATTTACAGCCACAAGGACAAAGGCTGCCATGCAGCCGCCGCGCAATGACCACTGCCGGTCGCAATTAGCCCGCCACTTAAATGATTACTACCGGCATTGCACTCCCAATTATTACGCAGAGAAATAGAGCTAAGCCTATTAAAGCGCCTACCAGACGGAATTAAAACCGATTTAACAAATCAAATCCAATAGTAATATTAAAAACGGTATTTTATACAAAATTAGCATTGAGAAGGTCTTTCCTCTCAATTAAAACCATTGAAGCGGCAAAACACTGTTCCTGGTCAGTTTAGTAAATAACCAACATATTTTTCATATGTGTGTAGTTGGGCCAACACTTTTTTGGGTGAAGTAGTGACTTTGACTTCTATAAAGTTCTTAAAACTATTAATACAGCAAGAACAATATACTGTTTTGTGTGTGAATGTAATCTACTTGTTACACACATTATATAAACCAATATGTGAACAAAAAACATTAAAATAAAAACCGCTATGGACATAAATTACTCATTTAAAAAGGATCACTCATATACGAATATAAATACGAACACGGGATAAATCCCTATTATGTTATTTTTGTGGATGCTTGTTCGTATTCGTGTCTGTGTATATTGTCCCCTTGGATATGAAATGGTGTATCTGGCACTTTACAAAGTGGCAGTTACACCCTTTCATATCCAAGGGGACGATATGTGGACACCCACATCAAAATAACATCGGCGGGATCAGGGTGTTCGTAATCGTGATATGTGATATGTGATATGTGCAGTTTTGTTCATACAAATAAAATGGTCATAATCAACCTATGGCAACCAGAATGTATCACTCAAATGCTTGTTACAAAATCTCAATATCAGAAAATGTTCATAATACTCCCATAATACATATTAAAACGGTGTCCATAATACCGTCATGATATATAAGTTTATAATAATTATGTTTTTTTTCTGGTATTATAATAGTCGTAGAATGATATACGTACGCATTAATTTTCATGAATATATCTTTGTAGTATTGGTCGTCTTGATTTGATCTGAAACATATTTAGTGAAATTCAAGGGTACGCTCTACATGGTATGTTTCAAAAAAAAATATTGAAAAATAAATGGTAGGCCTATTATTTATTTTCCATTCTATATTATTATACTTTGGAATATTATGAAATCAGCTCATTTTCAATAAAAAATACTCGGGTGGTGAGAGGGTTAATATTCTAACATTATTATGACATAGAGCTTTCACACTGAAACTAATTCTGATTTAAAAAATATTTTAAAAATCAGCTGTATAGGCTACGGAGCCCCTAAAGGGAGGAGAAAATAAAATAAAATTTTGCCCACGATTTATAATCCGTCGCCACGATTTATAATCCGTGCCCACGATTTACGATCTATTATTCGTGGCCACGATTTAAAATATGTTCTCACGATTTATAATACGTGGCCACGATTTATAATTCATGCCCGCGATTTATAATCCGTTCCCACGATTTATAATTAGTTCGCACGATCTATAATCCGTTCCCACGATTTATAATCCGTAGCCACGATTTGTAAGCGTTGGAACGAATTATAACTCGTAGCCACGGATTTTATTTTATTTTCTCCTCCACATGTGTCCCTTGAGGGGCTCCGAAGGCACTAGAAAATGTCGGTGTCTTAAATCATTCAGAAACATCTAAACTTTTCCTCTTGAATTATTAATGATTATTCTTCATTTATTTGAATCTAGAATTACTGACGCTATTTCCAGCTTCTTAACGTAGAACATGTTAATGACAAATCTCCACATTTGAAGTTTGGATTAACTTTGTAGTTAGTATGTTTCATTCATTTAAAGCTGGTTTTGCTGACACAATTTCCAGCTTAAAATAACGGAAAAAAATTGTATTTATGAAAAAAAGATTTATCCGAAATTTTTATTATTATTATTTTGCCACATTTTTTAAATTTTATTGACATTTATTTGGTTTAGAATAGTGGTACTTACAGAATTGGCACCACCCTGCCCCCCGCTTGTTCCATATTTTTCACATATGGACTTGAGATGCAGGCGTCACCGAACTCCTGCATTCGCTCCTTCACTTGCTGCGCGATCACACCTACAGATAAATGGCGACGATAAGATGACGGTGGGATATCTGCCTCTTCATATGTGTCCCTACACCACACTATATGTGAGAGGGCGAGGTGTGTATGTGTGTGTGTGGGGGGGGGGGCAAGGGGGGGGGGGGGTTCATGGCCCTACACCACACTACAGGTGAAAGGGTGAGGTGGGGGTCATGTTTCTATAGCACACTACAGATGAGAGGGCGAGGTGGGGGTCATATCTCTACACTACACTACAGGTGAGAGGGCGAGGTGGGGGGTCATGTATCTATAGCACACTACAGGTGAGAGGGTGAGGTGGGGGTCATGTCTCCACACTACACTACAGGTGAGAGGGCGAGGTGGGGGTCATGACTCTATAGCACACTACAGGTGAGAGGGGGAGGAGGGAGTCATGTCTCTACACCACACTACAGGTGAGAGGGCGAGGTGGGGGTCATGTCTCGACACAGTACTACAAGTGAGAGGGCGAGGTGGGGGTCATGTCTCTACACCACACTACAGGTGAGAGGGCGAGGTGGGGGTCATATCTCTATAGCACACTACAGGTGAGAGGGCGAGGTAGGGGTCATGTCTCAACACCGCACTACAGGTGAGAGGGCGAGGTGGGGGTCATGTCTCCACACCGCACTACAGGTGAGAGGGCGAGGTGGGGGTCATGTCTCCACACCGCACTACAGGTGAGAGGGAGATGTGGGGGTCATGTCTCTATAGCACACTACAGGTGAGAGGGCAAGGTGGGGTCATGTCTCTATAGCACACTACAGGTGAGAGGGCGATGTAGGGGTCATGTCTCTACAGCACACTAAAGGTGACAGGGCGAGGTGGGGGTCATGCCTCTAAAGCACACTACAGGTGAAAGGGCGAGGTGGGGGTCATGTCTCCACACCGCACTACAGGTGAGAGGGCGAGGGAGGTGGGGTCATGTCTCTATAGCACACTACAGGTGACACAGCGAGGTGGGGGTCATGTATCTATAGCACACTACAGGTGAGAGGGAGAGGTAGGGGTCATGTCTCTATAACACACTATAGGTGAGAGGGCGAGGTGGGGGTCATGTCTCTACAGCACACTAAATGTGACAGGGCGAGGTGGGGGGTCATGCCTCTATAGCACACTACAGGTGAGAGGGCGAGGTGGGGGTCATGTCTCTATAGCACACTACAGATAAGAGGGCGATGTAGGGGTCATGTCTCTACAGCACACTAAAGGTGACAGGGCGAGGTGGGGGTCATGCCTCTATAGCACACTACAGGTGAAAGGGCGAGGTGGGGGTCATGTCTCCACACCGCACCACAGGTGAGAGGGCGAGGCGGGGGTCATGTCTCTATAGCACACTACAGGTGAGAGGGCGAGGTGTGTGTGTGGGGGGGGGGGTCATGTCTCTATAATACACTACAGGTGAGAGGGTGAGGTAGGGGTCATGTCTCCACACTACACTACGGGTGAGAGGGCGAGGTAGGGGTGATGTCTCTATAGCACACTACAGGTGAGAAGGTGAGGTGGGGGTCATGTCTCTACACCACACTACAGGTGAGAGGGTGAGGTGGGAGTCATGTCTCTACACCACACTACAGGTAAGAGGGCGAGGTGGGAGTCATGTCTCTACACCACACTACAGGTGAGAGGGCGAGGTGGGGGTCATGTCTCCACACCACACTACAGGTGAGAGGGCGAGGTGGGTGTCATGTCTCTATAGCACACTACAGGTGAGAGGGCGAGGTAGGGGTCATGTCTCTACACCACACTACAGGTGAGAGGGTGAGGTGGGGGTCATGTCTCTACACCACACTACAGGTAAGAGGGCGAGGTGGGAGTCATGTCTCTACACCACACTACAGGTAAGAGGGCGAGGTGGGAGTCATGTCTCTACACCACACTACAGCTGAGAGGGCGAGGTGAGGGGTCATGTCTCTGTAGCACACTACAGGTGAGAGGGTGAGGTGTGTGTGTGTGTGTGTGGGGGGGGGGGGGTCATGTCTCTATAATACACTACAGGTGAGAGGGTGAGGTAGGGGTCATGTCTCCACACTACACTACGGGTGAGAGGGCGAGGTAGGGGTGATGTCTCTATAGCACACTACAGGTGAGAAGGTGAGGTGGGGGTCATGTCTCTATACCACACTACAAGTGAGAGGGTGAGGTGGGGGTCATGTCTCTACACCACACTACAGGTGAGAGGGTGAGGTGGGGGTCATGTCTCTACACCACACTACAGGTGAGAGGGTGAGGTGGGGGTCATGTCTCTATAGCACACTACAGGTGAGAGGGCGAGGTAGGGGTCATGTCTCAACACCACACTACAGGTGAGAGGGCGAGGTGAGGGTCATGTCTCTAGACCACACTACAGGTGAGAGGGAGAAGTGGGGGTCATGTCTCTACACCACACTACAGGTGAGAGGGCGAGGTGGGGGTCATGTCTCCACACTACACTACGGATTAGAGGGCGAGGTAGGGGTCATGTCTGCATCCCGCACTACAGGTGAGAGGTATTGAAGGGTTAATATGTGACACTTTACTTGTGCATTGCATAAAAAATCTGGTGCATTTTCAATTCTCTAGAGGTGGGAATTAATGAGGTTTGAGAGTTTTGTTTCCTCAGAATTTAAAGCAGCTGGCAAGACAAGACAAAGTCCATTCAGGGTAAAAATATTACAAACCATCAAGATAGGAGTGTTTATTGAAACAGAATAGGAATGTTTACTGAGACGATTAGGAGTATTTACTGAGGCAACATAGGGGTGTTTATTGAGACAACATAGGAGTGTCTACTGAAACTACATGGGGATGTGTTCTGAGACAACATAGGGATGTTTACTGAGACAGCGTAGGGGTGTTTACTGAGACAACAAAGAGATTTTTACTGAGACAACATAGGGGTGTTTACTGAGAGAACATTGATATGTTTACTTAGACAACATAGAGATGTTTACTGGGACAACATAGGGATGTTTACTGACACAACATAGAGATGTTTACTGAGACAACATAGAGATGTTTACTGAGACAACATAGGGATGTTTACTGAGACAACATAGCTATGTTTACTCAGACAACATGGGGATGTTCACTGGGACAACATAAGGATGGTTACTCAGACAACATAGAGATGTTTACTGAGACAACATAGAGATGTTTACTGAGACAACATAGATGTGTTTACTCAGACAACATAGGGATGTTTACTGGGACAACATAGGGATGTTTACTGGGACAACATAGATATGTTTACTGAGACAACATAGGAATGTTTACTGAGACAACATAGAGATGTTTACTAAGACAACATAGGAATGTTTACTGAGACAACATATATATGTTTACTGAGACAACATAGGGATGTTTACTGAGACAACATAGAGATGTTTACTGAGACAACATGGGGATGTTTACTGAGACAACATAAAGATGTTTACTGAGACAACATAGATATGTTTACTGAGACAACATAGGGATGTTTATTGAGACAACATAGGGATGTTTACTGGGACAACATAGATATGTTTACTGAGACAACATAGGTATTTTTACTGAGACAACATAGATATGTTTACTGAGACAACATAGGGATGTTTACTGAGACAACATAGGGATGTTAACCCAAACAACACAGGGTATTTACTGGGGCGACATACAGGTATTCACTGAGACAACATAGGAATGTTTACTGATACAGCAATGGGATGCTTACTGAGACAAAATAGGAATGTTTACTGCGACAACATAGGGATGTTTACTGAGACAACATAAGAATGTTTACTGAAACAGCATATCGGTATTTACTGAGACAACATAGGGTTATTTACTGGGACAACATATATATGGTTACTGAGACAGAATATGGATGTTTACTGAGACAACATAGATATGTTTACCGAAACAACATAGGGGTGTTTACTGGAAGAACATAGGGATGTTTACTGAGACAACATAGGATGCTCACTGAGACAACATAGGAATGTTTACTGAAATAATATATAGGGATGGTTTACTGAGCTTTCATTTCAAATGTGACACTTGTGTATTTAAAATAAACAGGTAATTTTCAATCAGGCTGAGGCAAGAATTGCGACAGAAATTTACGTCTCAGGGCTTAAACGGCCAAGGTTTTATTGAACCATTTTACATGAATATTTTTCACTGTATGTACATAATTGTATATAGAAAGGGTACAGTTTTGTAAAATCACAGGCTATCTTGAAGGTATAAATGATAACTAAAATTCAAATCAGGTCGAGCGACATTGCATGGTATGGTTTGTAAAAGAATGTGAAAAAATAGGGTCACAAGATTCCTTCACTCACCAATAATGGGACGATCATTCAAGTCATCGTCATCTTGCTGGGTCAATCCGCTTGAAAAACAGTCCTGATGCCCGGAAGTGGCTTGTCGTGACGTGCTGTCCAGGTGGAGGTTATGCAGGATCGAATCCATTATATTGGCCCCGTGTGCACATGGCACCAATCCGAGCCAAAGAATCCAGATGGACAAGGAGATCCAGAGACGCATGGTGTGAGATGGAGATGCCGTATGTTTACTAGGATTATCCAGAAGAGGTGATACGTGTTTACTAGGAGTCTCCAGAAGAGATGCCGTCGGTTAAGTAGGAGTGTCCAGAAAAAGACGCCCCTTCTAAATATACACAGCACCGCAAACAAAAGACGACCAAGTAATATTGGTATAATGTAACTAATGTAACTTGTGCCAACAGTGGGTCAATGGCTCGTGCTGTCAAGCAGATGCCATCCCACACGCGGGGGAGGGGGAATAAGCGTTGGCTGTATAAGGGACCAATATATATGACGTTGGCCAATAATTAAGCCAACGCTGTTACAACTTCTTCTAGATTACAATTGCAATTTCAGAAATTGTCAGCTGCTGTAAAGAAACTAATTCCAGGCGAAGAAAACATTACGACTCTGCGAGCTAAGTGCTTAGTATTACTCGCAAATCGAATTATAAAAAATAAGGCGCAAATAAACATGTTCACTATTAAACTGAATGTTGTTCATGCTGCAAACTCATAAAGAATAGGATATCACAAAAGCAACCCAGACTCATCGAAAGAATGTGACGAAATATATCTGCCATTTTTATTTCAAAGCTATTTTTTTACTGAATCAACATAATGCTGTAGAAATCGCTCTAGTCAATCCCGTGGTCGTCCTTTGCAGATTGATATGTGTTTTTTCCAAATACACACGCTCACGGAATGTGAGCAAATACTTCGTTCAAAATTTCTTCATTGTAAATTTCCAGGACAACCGGTATGTTTACCAGATTAACTTTAATTGAGAATATTATTCTATAAGGACAAAGCTATGACGACAATCGCCCCTAATATAATTACCCATTTATGTTATGAGAGGGCTCGTCCGCCGTAATACAATTGTCCCGTATAGTTAATATAATTGGAGGTTGATATTGTATCCCATCAATATCCGGAGGCGGATAATGGATGCCCACCAACCACATCTTGTCTTGCCAGGTCTGTATATAATTAATCTTCAAAGCACTACATCTCTTATCCGAGGAAAGTCAGAACTCGTCTAACCCGTAGAATTCTGAATTGTTTTTGTATAAGCCATGGAGACCAAAGGGCTTTGTCAATTTTATATCAGCAAAAATGTCTTAGTTAGGTCTTTCCGATTCATATGATATGGATGATATGGATCTACGGCCATTACAAATATTTTTAGCTTTTACAGTGCGGGTTTCGACTTTAGTCGTCAGAATCTGACGTCTGTAGACGTCAGATCCTGACGACTAAAGTCGATCCCCGCATTGTAAGGGTTAAAGTTTTTATTCAAATCGAGTAGTTAGAATTTTGAATAGTTTACCAAAGGATTTACGGTCATTACAAATATTTTTAGCTTTTACAGTGCGGGTTTCGACTTTAGTCGTCAGAATCTGACGTCTGTAGACGTCAGATCCTGACGATAAAGTCGATCCCCGCATTGTAAGGGATAAAGTTTTAAGTCAAATCGAGTAGTTAGCATTTGAAATAGTTTGCCAAAGGATTTGCGTCAGGAACAATCATTGGACGGATTCGTACGTAAACTTGGTGACTAACTTCTATCATTTGAAGCTTAACAACAGTTTTAACTATGATGATGTTTAATTTTCCTTGGACAATCACTTGTGAATGTCAGGCGTGCACGTGATATCTTAATCAACATGTTTCAATACCATTATTCTGTAAGAAAGCTTCCGCTACGCCCGTAACCCAATAATTAAATATGCACGACATATATATTGTATATGGATGATATTATCATCCATATACAACCGCAACTTATATATTGCTGAGTTCATGAGGGAAAGCTTTTCGCTATATGCTTCCAAAGATTGAGGAAGATTTCTCATTGTGTCGATACCCATGTGTTGATAGCATAGGAGCTACCAGTCTAATTTATACAATGTCATGTAATAATATTTTCTTATAGGATATGCCGGACTTGGCCGGCACTGGGTTGATTTCTCGTTTCAGCTGGGGACACATGTAATTATAATGGTTTATTACATACTTCAGCAATTTTGCATGTTTTAAAAGTGTTCTACTTGTATTTATTTTTAAAGGCTGCTACGCTTTCCAGAGTGTCTTTTTTGCTAAATTATAAAATAATATGCAGTTATTTTATCACTGGTTTTGGCGCGGGGAACATGTATTTTATAATATTTATATATTTAAAATATTAAAATTTATTTTTTACATTTTAACTTGAAATCAAGTGTACATAAAATTGTATTCTGCATGTCAAACGTAGTAAGGGTGCTGGTCACTTGTATTTGACATCCTAATTGCATTACGTTTTATTTACAATTGCATATTTGTACAATTATTGTATTATTTGTGTATATTAAGCCTAATAAATGAATAAATCAATTACACATTGAACTTTCACTCACGTGACGTTGTATCTCACTACCGCGACCCAGTGTGGGTGAAAAATACTCATATTTGTTTAATTTAAGACCGAGCATTTGCAAATCTTGATATTCAAACATGCTCTCATTCCCACTATGATTTGATCGACTAGCAAATGCCCTGTCACACCTTGGCGATCATGGTCAACGATCGCATAACGCACGAAAAAATATGAAAAATTAGAGAAAATGCTGGCGATTGATGTACTCTCATGATCCAGAACGAATGTCCAGCGTTCATAAGCGCATGAGTAGCGTTAGAGTAACGTGATTGCCGACTGAAGAACGCACATCACATAATCCGTGATTCTATCGCCAGCGATCACCAGCGACTGCCAGCGTGGGAGTAGCGCATGTAGAATGCACTCGATGACTGGGGAGCGACTGCCAGCGTGTGCTCGACGTTCCGCGACGCACAGATACGACCACATGATTTATCTTTCAAACCACGAGGTTTTGATACAGTACTTCATTGGTTTTAGTAGATTTCTAGCGGTAAATTTATATTTTTAAAGATGCTAACCCATGAGGAAATATGTTGAATTTATTTTCAAACAAAGTTTGTCAGAGAGTTTAGAAGTGTTTTGGTATATTGTTATTTTGCATTGGACATTTTGTCGTGTTAATGGCCTATCTTGCATAGAAGAAGCTTTCATACACCCCATATAATTTATATGGATCAGCTTATCACAAACTTTTATAAATGCGCTGAGCTTTTATAAAGATTAATACATTTTGTAGATGTTTTGTCTATCATTAGCAATAATTTATGACTTTATCTTTATGGTTTTAAGTGATTCACCAGAAAGTGTAATATATGTATATTATTATGTATATGCCTATTATGATTTGTAAGCAAATGAATATAGTACAGCGACTGAGTTACGCTCGCCTAGCGTGTACAACGATCGAGTGACGCACTCATAGCGTGTACAACGATCGAAATACGCTCCCCTAACGCGTGGAGCGATTGAGTAGCGACCACCCAACGTTCATCTAGCGTCTCCTCTCACACGCTGGTGTGCGTTGAAAGTTTTGAATCTGTTCAAAACTCTCAGCGTTCATCAGCGTTCCTCTGCGATCAACAACGATCGCGAAACGCACACGGCGATAGCATAACGATGGTCCAGCGATGGTCAGCGTTCACCAGCGTCCGGCTGATTTTTTCGTGCGTTACGCGATCGTTGACGCTGATCGCCAAGGTGTGACAGGGCCTGTCACACCTGTCACACGACGCCGTCTGATATATCCATGTGTGAGGGCAGGGCACCTTGAGACACCCTGCCTGATATCCATGCGTGAGGGCAGGGCACCCTGAGACACACCGTCTTATATCGACGCATGAGGGCAGGGCACCTTGATACACATCGCCTTATATCCATGTGTGAGGGCGGGGCCCCTCGAGACACATCTTTGAAATCCAGGCGTGAAGGCGGGGCACCTTGATACTCACCGTTTTACATCCACGTGTGAGGGCGGGGCACCTTAAGACACAGGCCCGGAGGTCCAAGGGGTGTGACAGGTGCATGTATATATTAGTAGTGTAAACAAGGCCGGTACCTAGGCTCTCATATTCTGATCCAAATTAGGGCAAAATACACATTTCAATACATTTAAAATTCGCAAACAACTAGTGGCCACAGAGACTCTATGCCCCACAGATATAACATTTCATAACATGAATGCCCGCATGATCTTGTTAGCATACAAAAGTGGTTTTATATCACCCAAATTTCCTCAGTTGACAGTGTTTACATTTCCAACACATGGGAGAGACTGCTGATCACCAGATGGCGTCACATACTCTCAAAGTCCAGTTGTATAATACTTGTATCTAATATGCTGGGTGCTGGGTGCTGTATCATTATTCATCGGCAAAAGTGTTTTATTTCCGAAATTACATATATTTTTGGTCATTCTACCCTAATTTTTATGTGATATCATAAAATAACCATAAATATCCTAAAATTAAGCATATTTAACCGGTATAATAAAATATAAACAAATTTAACAGCAATATGAAATTAAGCTGCTGTATGTTGTATTATTTTAAAACAGATTGAAAAACAGCGATATAAAATTTAATCAGTTGTTTAAAATCTAATTTGGTAATAATTTTCGTGATGCATATAAAGATATATGTATGACGTCCAATGAAACTTGTGGACGTGTAATTAAATATATGATATTTTGTTTGACCACCCATATGTTGGATGCAGTTCAGTATGAAATGGACCCTGATCAAGTACCCTTGGGATGGATGTACATTTTGAAATTACATAGTGCCACATCAGAATCTAAATGCTCAGATACTTCTGAATAATTCAATATACTGTGTGATAAATACAATCCATTGAGGATAGTCCCACAGACTGCTGTTCTAAAAAAAAGGAAATTAAGGTAAGTAGTTTTTTCTATTCGATGGTACACTAGTGGAGGGAAACGTTTAAAAATATATTTCAACATATTTCACTAGATAGACGAGATAGAAGAGATGCTAGTTATTGTGGTTCTGAAGAAATGTATGCATTCATAGGCCCTGATATGGTACGGATGCTAAACATTAGCAATTATGCAAAGGACCACAACTTTGGAAAAATAAAACATATTTTTATCCGTACTTAGACTGAGTGTATTTCAATAAATATACGTTATCTATGACATCATGTTATGACATGTCTCCATAGGCGCTAGTATCTTATAGAGGGTAACAGCTATAATGCTGCATCATTTATATCCAGCAAATACGATCGTAGATTGTGGCCCAGCATTAATGTGACATTGGATGAATACTATTGCTTACTAAATAATACCACTAGTATGCCACCAATAAAGCGCATGCTATATATAAACAAATGACAATTAAGCTAAGAATTCACAACGCTAGTCTTGTTTCTTTCAAACTCATAATCATGATAATGTGAGTTTTTATCAGTAGTGTAATCTGTGCAATGGGCGCCTATTGTGCCCAGGCCACCACTGACTATTACCAGAATGATAATGTGCGTTTTTACCAGTAGTGTAATCTGTGCAATAGGCGCTAACTGTGCCCAGGCAACCACTGACTAAGTTATCACCAGAATGATAATGTGAGTTTTTATCAGTAGTGTAATATGTGCTATAGGCGCTGTAACTGTGCCCAGACCTCCACTGACTATTACCAGAATGATAATGTGAGTTTTTATCAGTGGTGTAATCTGTGCTATAGGCGCTGTATCTGTGCCCAGACCTCCACTGACTAATTACCAGAATGATAATGTGAGTTTTTATCAGTAGTGTAATCTGTGCTATAGGCGCTGTAACTGTGCCCAGACCTCCACTGACTATTACCAGAATGATAATGTGAGTTTTTATCAGTAGTGTAATCTGTGCTATAGGCGCCTATCGATTTTATTAACATTATACACATGTCGTGTCCTGCATTGAGGTCAATGTCAAGTTCAAGATCAATGTCATTCGCCAATTTCATCAGTGATCTCACCTGATCATTTAGACAATGGAAATGAGATGATTTCAAGACGAAATCAAGGTTCTGACCAGAGGATCTGAAAATGAAATGAAATGAATCGGGCTTTAGGCCACCTTTGTGCACATATAGGCTAAACTGGGCCAGGAGAACCTCCTGAGGATGGTGAGATGACACTGTCCTCCAGACACAGGATTCGAAATTCGAGCCCTGGCGGTCTGAGGCCGAGCACGCTACCTCTCGGTCACGGAGGCTCCCCACAATACTGACTTTTACACGTGGATGGGGAAGAAACATTTTTTGTTTCTTTTAAACCGCCGAGACCGGGAACCGAGCCCCGGACCCTGGCGTGAAAGGCAGCGGTGCTAACCACTACCCTAGGGCCCCCGCCCAGAGGATCTGAAACCTTATTAATGCGGGAATTAATGGGAAATAAATGTAATAAATTAGTATTTAAACAAATAGGCCTACACAGCGACATAGTAAGCCTAGTAGGCCTACAAACCAGAGCCATAGTAAGCCTATAATAGACCTACTAAGCAGAGACATAGTAAGCCTAGTAGGCCTACAAACCAGAGCCATAGTAAGCCTATAATAGACCTACTAAGCAGAGACATAGTAAGCCTAGTAGGCCTACAAACCAGAGCCATAGTAAGCCTATAATAGACCTACTAAGCAGAGACATAGTAAGCCTAGTAGGCCTACAAACCAGAGCCATAGTAAGCCTATAATAGACCTACTAAGCAGAGACATAGTAAGCCTAGTAGGCCTACTAAGAGCATATACATAGTAAGCCAAGTAGGCCTATTAAGCAGAGACATAGTAGGCCTATTAGGCCTACTAGCCAGAGACATAGTAAGCCTAGTAGGCCTACTAACCAGAGACATAGTAAGCCTAGTACGCCTACTACTCAGAGACATAGTAAGGCTAATGGGCCCTTAATCAGAGACATAATAAGGTTAGTAGTATTAACCTTACTTTTGATTATGACCCATAGAGCAATTGTACATTATTGACACCCTGGATTTGGTCTCGTCTGCCCCTAAAACATACACCACTTTTAGATATTCTATTGTGCACGCTTCTATTGTGAGGTCAGAGTTTAATAGTAGGCCCCCTAAAGACGAAACTTGAAGCCCCCATTGAAGCCCCCATTATTCATTGCGGCGGTGAATTGTAAAGGTCGATATTAGTAGGTCTAAGTGCAAAATTGTCAGTTATGTCCTCGCATTTTATTATACGCTCTAAAATACTATATGTGTATAACATCATAATTACAAATAGTACATAATTATTTTAAATCATGTAAACTATATTGCACGTGAAAGTGTATCCATGTATTCTATATCGTATGTGAAAGTGTTCAACCCCATAATTTGTAATGTAATTTTAATAGAGTTGATGTTTTCTTAAAATTATTTTAATAAGAACAGACCAAGCCTGAGCGTTATTTAAGCCTGCATTTCAAAAGGTTAAATATTGCTCGAAATTATCTGGAATTGTTCTTGATGGATTCAGTTGCCATCAAACTAGTTGATGTGGTGTATTAGAATAAAAACATGAGCTTAAATTAACCAGTTTACACAATTTCCTTAATCTCACTGAACAGCGGCGGTCATCTTGGGTACCATCCTAAATAACTAAAAACATAAAATTATATTGTCAATAATCGTAATATTATCATTTACTGTACTGATACATAGACACCATTAATAGGCCTAATGGTAATACATATAAAGAATATTTTTTTTTGAAATTCACATTACATAAACTTACGTTGGTGTTCGCTAAAATAGCCTCCTGGTCTAAAATCGCCACACATGGTCAATGATACCAGCTTAGCATCATTCGGCATTCTTAGCATCATACTCATTCTGAAGATCTATCGGGAGATGAGGAGATATATTGAGAATAACAGGGGCTGATCTTGCTTTATTTGACTGTATATATACTCCAATCAGTTGTAGTAGGCCTATATGTTTATTCAAACCTAATAGGCACATAGAGTGTACTTTTCTGATATGCACTCACTGGACGATGATCATGGCAGGGGCCTAAATTGTTGAATATAACAAATAAAATATTGTTTTTGTTACACGTGACCTTAAAATGACCTTGATAAACCTTACTGTGACCTTGAGGTGGCATTTCTGTACAGTGACGGCTGTTGCAGACTCACAGTTCAGCAGGTGTTTAGTTTAGATTTGACTATTTTTCACAAACTAATGCATTGCTGCACCCTTCCTAAAAATGTTTTGAAGCACATTTCTGTAAAACAGGGGCAAGAACTAGCTTATAATTTAGTTGTCCATACTACCGTAAAGACTTTAAAACCGACATTTCTCCCAGATAACCAATCTACCACATTATGCCTAAATAGGTTTAAGGCACACTCATTTAAGTGTAAACGGAATTTTTAAAATGAGTTCCTGAATTCTACGCTATAGAGGAATTGATTTTGTAATTGATTATTTCGAAATTGAATTGGAATTGACAATTTTGAAAACAAATTGAATTGGAATAAGAATTGCAAAATGTATTGAGCTTTTAGTAACACAAAAGTTGGAAGGTACAGCGATGTTTTATTCCTTTCATTCCAGCATATATACACCATCACACATACTTGACTGATGTTAAATCTGATTTATCATTCGTGTGCCATTTCAACTCTATGGAGGCCATACATATACAGTCCTGCAGCCATTTCGGTGCATTAAGCGGTGCATGAAGTATCTGGTAGGACAGAAATGGCAATGTATACGATACGTATACATTGCCATTTCTGTCCTACCAGATACTCATTCTCACCTCAGTCAAGTGAAGGATTTAAGGGTGAAGTGACTTGCCCAAGGACCCAACATCGAGGCAATATCCCAATATTGAGAGGGGAGAAACATCATATTTCTCTAAAAATCCTGCACCAATCCTGCAGGCAGCGACATTACATCGGCCAAGCTCCATGCTCTAGCCATCGCGCCACGTCCTTCTCTATAGATGATAATCATAACCGTTAGCGTAGATATGGTGGCTGACGTCATTTTTTTTCTATAATTTGACGAAGAGGTGCAAAGTGTGAAAAGCACAGGTTCAAGGACTAAAGGGTGCTATCGGCCATGAGCTGTCAGTAAGGACCCTGTAGCTCTTGAGGAGGTGATCTGCTGGTGCAATATTGAACGAGCATTGTGTTAACCCTTTCCATGCGGACTATTCCTGGGCTAATCGTTCATTATTTGCGGAATTAAATTGTAAAAAGAACTAATTTCAGATCATATTTACATCATTTGGATAGGCTTCCATCACATCCTAAGGATATCAAAATGAATATAAATGTTAGTATGGACTGGGGTTATACTATTCCGGCATAGCACATCAAGGTCAGACCAAGGTCATTTCAAGGTCATTCCAAGGTCAAATCACATGCAAATTAAAAAAAAATATCACATTTTGTATTGTTTATTGCATTATACTGAAGATCTAAACGTTAGACATTACTATATACTGTTTAATGTCAGCTGAACACTATCCCCATACCTGTTAGGGTTGGTTATTAACATTCCGGGGTCGAAGCGGGGTGGTAGTAACCTTCTCTGAACTTTCCAAGGTCATCTCAGAAAATAACATTTGTTTTTTTCTCGGGTAAAAGTGTGCAATTTATTTATTCTTGCCCATAACATCTATAATACCACTAGGTATGAAGGGTGACATGGTCTAGAGTTGCTTTTTACCTGGTTACAAGTTTTAGTACCATGACAAGACACGCCAAGGTCATCAAGGTCATCTCATTTTAAATGGGCTCACAAATGATAACAATTCTAATTTTGTATATTTTTTGCCAAAATGACCTTGAGGTTACCTTGGTATGACCTTGAGTAGATACCTGTTTAAATAACAATCCCAGAACATGTTATTATTGCTGACTATACATGGGTCATGTTTGTAAAATCAGAATAATTAGTCACTACAAATACCCCCTCCCCACGACTTAAAGGGCAGTGAAACAGGTTTTAATGGGATTACAGCGTTTAAGGGGTAATAAGGGGTTGATACCCCCCCCCCCCCAAGTAAAACAGGGGTAGATTCTACATACATGGATTACAAAATGACATCTGAATGTTCCCCAACACAATTTGTTGACAATTCACACACATGGCCTTGTCAGTACTGGAATTACCAGTGATAACCTGTAACTCTACATAATCCTGGCTGGGATCCAGGAGCCACAAATAAGGAGCGTTTTCGGATCCCGGCTGTGGTCCGGGAGCCGCACGGAAAGGGTTAACATGTTAAGGACCCGTATTTCCGCTGTAAAAACAAGTCGTGTTTTTATAAGTAGTGCAGAGGTAATAACATTTATATTGAGTTATATTATTAAATATTGACCCTTCAACCACCAAGTTATTTCACTCACTTCAAGCTGTGTTTCTCTGACGCAATTGACAACTCCAAGTGAGTGAAAATGATCAAGATTTGATAAAATGGAGGTCAACGATTTTGAAATCTTGCTGATTGATGTGACGTTTTATCTTTACCATGATTGAAAGCTGACATTTAGTTTGCTGATAACAATAATACAAAGCCGAATATAATCGTGACCGGCGGTTATAGGGTTATAGAGGCGGTAGACAACTGTATCTCTTTGTATAATATATAATACTAGAAGTACCGAGAGGAGTGTAGGTTACTGCCCTGGATATTCCCTATGTAAATGTTTTTTTCAATGCATTTCGAAAATGGGGAACATTGTGGAAAAGCGGTAACAAAATTCAAATAGCGATTGTTTTCTCACACGAATGTGCTAGTTGAATGTTCAGCTGCTTTAACATAAATTTAGAAGCTGTCACGGTTGTTTTAATAGTTAGCTGCTGCTTGTTATATACGGTCAATTAGCAGGATGTCAATGACATGCTTGTTAATATGTTATCATCGATGTTATCACCGAAACCATGCTATATTATAAATAAACCTGTAACCAGTTACATTTTATAAATAACATAATAGATGGAATTGATAAATATAATAGGATAGTAGACTATATGATCATAGATTAACCAAATTTGGTTATTCTTTGATATAACATTGCTACGATTTACCATGCTCAAGTATTGTTTCAGTGATCCCCGCGCTGCAAGGTTTAGGCAGAGACTGCGTTTTGGCTTTGTAAGGTAGAATAAGTGGGCATTAATTTAAGGGAGTGACATATTGGATTCTTTAGTTCTGAGGGAACGACATCCGTTTAAAAACAACACAACATTGCATTTCGTATATCATTCTCATCCAGTATTTTTGTCTTCAAAAATAAAATATTAAACACCTTATTTTGCTGTGACGTGATCCCCGGATAATGAGAAAGATTCAATGTAAATCAAACATATTAAATAGGAAGAACTACCCCCCCCCCCCTCAATTAAATATAATAATCAGGTAGAAGAAAACATGATTACATCTGATCCACTGCCATTCACTGACTGACTGACTGACTGACTGACTCACCCACTCCCTCAAACACCCACCCACCCTACCCTCGCCCCTACTCAGGAGGTGGGGCAAATGTTTTATCCCGGGATAAAGGTTGTAACTAATACTATATCCCGAGATATATTGTACGTCTGACCGCAAAATGAGTCAGACACGGGTTTAACCTGGTAGTAGCGTTCCAGGAAGATGAAGTAGGCCCTACAAATATATTTTGAAGATTACAGTATTAAATAACAGAAAGCAACACAATGTATGTTTGTTGTGATAAAGTGTTATGTCTTACATTAAGTTCAACTCGCCAAAACGGCTGCAGGACTATATGCTCTCAGTGGAGTTGAAATAGCACACGAATGAACAGGTCCAGTGACCAGGGGGTAAGATGTAAAGTCGGATGATAGATCTTCAGATTTGATATCAGACTATAAACCTGCACCTTTACCTTTTATTATTATGTCATAAAATACTCTCTGCAGATCCCTTCGAATCCGGGCCACTTAGTATAGCACATTTTATTAGATTTGATCGAATGTTTGTACAGTTATGCAGTAATTTATGATATTAAATAACCTAATTTAAATATAATTAAATAATTAATTCAAAAACCATAGTTTTGAAAACATGCTGATAATACCCATGCGTGTGGCAAATATGAGCATGTGGTGTGTGGGAATATGAACATGCGTAATTAATTACCATTTGACAATAGGGTAATATGAGCACTTTGCCATGAAAAAGGACATTTTCCAAAATGTTTATTTTATGAGTAGTTTACCAAATAGAAGTGGCACTCATGTACCTTGAGATGACCCAAATGCCATTAAAGCAGAGATAAAAAAATCAACAAATATAAGTGGTTGGAATGTTTTCCTCTCATTTCACTGTATGATAAGTTTAGGGTATTATGAGCATACTATTTGTTTCCATAGGTATCTTGTAATGGGGATATTATGAGCACCATGCTCATAATAGATTAAAACAGGATGCTCATATTACCCCAGTAGAAGGGGGTGGTAACAAGCCTAATGGGGTCCAGAACATGCTAAATCACTTTATTATCGTCCCTCCTCGTGCTAAGAACCGCTATGGTTAGCACTCACCCACATTACTTTCATGATACCTGGTGATTTGTGGACGTACGAACAAATCAAATGTAAATTTATGTATTTTTTCAATTAAACAGCCCAAATTAATTTTGTCATAATTGGACTACTTTTTCAAAAACCTTTCTAAAAAATGAACGAGTTCATTTCCGTGTCATGACTACACTACCAACCAAATTTTACCCAATTACCATTGTTATTGAGAATATTACTAGCTAGTGCTCATATTACCTACTATGCTCATATTACCCGATCCTACCCTAAGCCAAATAACCTTAAAGAACATTTTATATTGTGAATAAAGACCAGTGGTAGAGTAGGCGGATGAAGCTATTAGCAGATTGGTGAGGACTTAAATCATGCTAATGTGAGCATCTGTGCGTTTGTCTTCCAGGACAATTTACTATGTCCTATGTTCAGATGGTCTCATATTCAGAAGATCCTATGTTCAGAAAGTCCTATGTTCAGAAATATTTGTTCAGAAGGTTCTATACTCAGTAGGTCCTATATGTTCAGAAGATCCTATATTCAGAAATATTTGTTTGGAAGGTTCTATATTCAGAAGGTCCTATGTTCAAAAGGTCCTACATTCACAAGATCCTTTGTTCAGAAGGTCTTATGCTGGAACACATTTCCATCTTTCAGCTTCAGGTATAAAAACATCTCGCGTTTTTTTTTATTTCCTTCACAACTTTATTATTCACTTCTTCTAGGGATACACGCGAGTGAGTTCCAAAGTTACGACGTTCTAGGAACTTCATATTACGAAATCCCCCAAGTTCCCGGAACTTGGAATCCCCGAACCCAAGTTTCGAAGTTCTGTCGTCATGCGTGGCGTTTTGCGCTGTGTCTTTTTTGTAAAATGACTGATTGATATTTGAGTTTTTTACAATGATATCTGATCACACTTCTGCAATTCGATTGCAGACTTAAAAATGCAGTTTATTGAACATATCTGAACATAGGAGCTACTGATTATAGGATCTTCTGAACATAGGACCTTCTGAACATAGAACCTTCCGAACAAGCACCTTCTGAACATAGGACCTTCTGAACATCGGACCTTCTGAATTAGGATCTTTTAAACATTGGACATTCTGAAGAAGATTTTTTTTTTAACATAGGGCCTTTAGCTGGGCCAGTACTATTTTATCCCGAGTTTATCCCCTAAAAAATGAAATGTGTGTGACCAGAACAAGAACTAATCCGTGTCTGTACCTGGATTAACCCGCTATACAATCTGTTTGTGTGACCAGGAAATGTGGACTAACCCGAGTTATATCTTGTGGTATAAAACCGGGATAAATACACCGAGTCTATCCCGAATTCAATCCGAATTAAAGTGTGCCCGTGTGACGGGGGTATATTGGCCTACTATACTATCTCTGTTAGACAGATGTGATAGTGATCATTGATGTGAAAACAAACTAACAGAAGTACGGTAATGTTCTGTTGACAACATAACCACCTGATAACTTTCCAATACACAAGTAATCTACTTCCAAGTGATCTACTTCGTGAAATAGCTCGAATTTAATAATTAAAAAAAAGGTAATGGTAATTTAAATTGCATTGCTTTAAATGTGCGCGGGATTTCTTGTTATCTACAAATGTATTAATGCTCAGGTATTATGACAGTTAGATCCTAATGGTGTTTTCATTCATAGAAAGTTCCAAATGCGCTTACCACAATAATTAACTTTTCAAACAGGTCTGAGAATTATTTCAAAGAAAGATGTAAAATTGATTGAATTATTTTTTCAAAATTTTCTGTGGCAGTTGGCATTAACATGATTAAGTGTCGATGATTAATATTTCAATTGTATACAAATTATTCATATTATTTCAACATATTAGAAAACCTGTGAACGTGTAGCCAGCTCGAATATCGGCATGATGTTTTTATCTTGCTATTTAAATTGGGGGGTAGAATTTCTAATACCATGCTTGTGCGGTTAAATAGCAAGTGAATGAAGGCGGTGATTAACTGACCTTGTTACGTGATTGCATGAGTCACTCTTCACCTGATTGAGTTTAGGCAAATACCAAATTGTCATTGTGTCGTCAAACCAGATGCTCCGATGGATGATCATTCCCTTAGAGCTCGAGAGTCGTATCTTCTTCTCTGGTCAGTGATGGGTAGGGCCCTTTAGGTTTAAAGAGACAATATATTCTAGAAATACTAAACCTGCTGAATATATATACCCATTGTCAAAATCAAAATAAACTAGATTGCCTGTTTCTGAAGCAACATGAAGTTTGGACAGTTGAAAGAGAGAACCTGGCTGGGCGATAACGGGGGATTTTACCTGATTTGACTGGATTTTAGCAAAAAAAAATTGCTTTATTTCTTGTCGGCCATTTTGAATTTTGTCGGCCATTTTGGATTTTGTCGGCCTTTTTGTATTATGTTTGTGAAGTGGCTTATGAATGGTATTTTAACCCTTCGGGTCCAAATTTTACTCCTTTTCTGCCTCAGACGCACCGTTTCCGAGATATTTTATTTTCAAATTTTACTTATGAATGGTATTTTAACTCTTCGGGTCCAAATTTCGCTCCTTTTCTGCGTCAGACGCACCGTTTCCGAGATATTTTATTTTCAAATTTTAAATTGCAATCTCTGTCCATGTCCCAAGGTCTCGGCAAGCGGGTGACAATAGGGGATTTTTTTGTATATATTAGTTCATAACCGGAGAGTCAAAATTTCACTCCTTTTCAGCCTCAGACACACGGTTCTCGAGATATTGCAGTTTTTAATCCGGGCGATTTGCTAATGTTAAGTCAATGGGATTTTTTCGAACTTTAAAACCGCAGTACTCGCGCACTATTGGTTGAATCGCTTAGAAAAGTCATAGCAACCTTTTCGGGTACCCTGGAATTATTGAGGTCAAATTTCAATTTGATTGGGTAAAGACTGGGGGAGAAATAGGGTAGCAAACTTTGGCCAAAACTCAAAATAGCAACAACAATAGTTTGGACGAAGTCATTCGTCCAAACTAATTACAACATTTCTGTCGATTTTCAGCATTTTCACAACGGTTAGTATAAGCAAAATATTACTGTCGGAAAAATTAACACTCTCACACTATAAAATATTTTTTCAACAGTTTCGGCGCGATGGAGTACGGTTCGAGCCTTGACGTAGATGCCGGCGGACAGGAGCATCCGTCTATCAGCCTGCAGAGGAAGGCCCGCCAGTGGGGTCTGGATGTGCTGTCCATGGAGATGGCATCCCGTCTGGATCGCGAGGATCCACTGAGAGAGTTCAGACAGAAGTTTCACTATCCTCTGATGAAACATCTACCTGAGAGTAAGTGTAAGCCCTTTGAGCCCTCACGATGCATTAAAGCATAATTTTACGTCCCTGAAAACAGACTTAATTTCCCTACAGCTAAGGGTTTTAGAAAGAAAATTTCCATGAAACTGTTTTACCAATACATGACTGTGCAATTTTCTTTAACTTTTCACCCACATCAAGTCATCTTCATCCACTTCAAGTCGAGAATTGCGACAGCAATTCGCGGCTTGTAGTGGATGAAGATGACAATGGTAAATTCAGGCTTGAAAGGGTTAATGCTGGGTTTGATGTTGGGACAGCATCGCAGTTGGTGGACTAGCATCAAGCCAACATTGGTTAAATATCCCATGTTAGCTATGGACAGTATTTTTTCTGATGAATTGAAGATAACATCAATCAATTCATGATAACTACCATTTTCCTGGCATCGGTCAATTGAATGGTATCTGTCACAGATCGTGACTGATCCACACTGATCGCTGTGTCAATTAATGTTTAACCCTTTAACCGCCGGTGCCGCATATATTAGGGTTCTCATTTTTTATTAACACATTAAGTACCACCTTTTAAACAAAATGAAATGAAATGAATCGGGCTGTAGGCCACCTTTGTGCACATATAGGCTAAACTAGGCCAGGAGAACCTTCTGAGGATGGTGAGATGATTGAGATGACACTGTCCTCCAGACACAGGATTCAAAATTCGAGCCCTGGCGGTCTGAGGCCGAGCACGTTACTTCTCGGTCACGGAGGCTCCCCGCAATACTGACTTTCACACGTGCATGGGGGAGAAACATTTTTTGTTTCTTTCAAACAGCCGAGACCGGGAACCGAACCCCGAACTCTGGCGTGAAAGGCAGCGGTGCTAACCACTACCCTAGGGCCCCCGCCCATCACCTTTTAAACATGTTAAGGATAACATGTGACATCAATCAGCAAATAATTTTCATTCACTTGAAGTTGTGGATCGTGTCAGCGAGACACAACTTCAAGTGGGTAAAAATTCGGATTGAATAATTTCGCGGTTAAAGAGTTAATGTGTGTATGTTGTACCTCTATTGGCATACAGAAATGAACATAACAGGACATTTAACATGTGCTCTAAATCTTTACCAACTTGACGGTTCGGCTTGCTGTGGAATCAGAATAACATCTCTATCTGTTTAAAGTTATGTCTTCTAGCAGCATGTAACGTAAACACATTTTCAGCATCACCAGATCTCATTGAACCCGACAAAGAATGTGTGTATCTATGTGGGAACTCTCTAGGACTCGAACCAAAAGGCGCGCGTCTGACAGTTGAGAGGGAACTGGACAAGTGGTCCAAGATGTAAGTTGACAATAGTTTACTTTTCAACAATTATGAACTAATCGTTATAATCGTACACCAGTACTGAATTTTTTTTTTTACAAATGTAGCAATCGCCGCCCTCATAGTTATTGAGTGTCATCTTGCACTCATTCATGTGACCAGTCTGGTATCTGTTTGCAGCAGATAAAATGTATTTATAGGATATAGCATCAATTTTTAATTTTTAGTGTCCTTGTGAGCAGTTCTAGTATAGAATACGGATTATTTGCAACAAACCCACAAGAATCAAATAATTGTTTTAATTAAAAACGACAAAATCAGGCTAAAATTTTCAAACAATTGGTAATTTTATTTTGGCTTTTTAATATGACCATATGATGTGAACATGTCCATAGACTAGAACTGCAAATTTTTTTTTTAATTTTTGTGTTGCGCATTTACCAGTTAAGCAAGATATAGAGACGAAATTCCCGATTTCTTATTTTGGACATGCATGTCCAAAATAAGAAATACGGAAATTTCAATATGATGACATGGACATTTGCACATATTATTCGGAATTTACATGTTTACATCAGGAGAAAAAACATCTCAGACCTCAAAGAAAGAGTCAGTTGACAAAGCAGCTCTGGTACATTCCTTATCCCACCCCGTCCAATAGTACAGGCGATGGGAAGGGTCACATATACTTTAAGCAATAAAAACGAGCCCTAAACTTGAAAGACTAATCTCAAGTGAAATACCTTGATATATGGCGATGCCCTGGACCCAGTGTCTGATCATGAGAAGTGTCATTAAGTCACTAAGAAATTATCTAAAATATAAATAGCTCATCAATTAAACATAAAGATATACACATTATTTTCACAACCTCAAAAAATACTATCCTAAGCATAATACAATGAGAAATAGAAACACATCGTTACTGGATATATTATAATTGCATATAAGGTCCATATTTTTCTATTAATGATGCGCTTCAGTGTCTGCAAACACAGGCACTAATAACAGTCTCCATTTGGCTTGTGTGCGATTGCCAGAGAAAAAAACCATCTGGAGAAGGGATACCCTTAAACAAGTTCCCAAGTTTCGAAGTTCCGGGAACATCAAGTTCCGAAATAAAAAAGTTAACAAAAAAATGTATTTTCCTATTTCAACAAAAAACATTTTAGATACTGCTTTTGCCTTTTCACGCATTATAGTATTGCCAAGCTGCGCGCATGAATGGAATTAAAATGTGGTTTTCTAGACCGCGCACACTCATTGTTATGGTCAAATGACGAATTATGCCTGTGAAATTAAATATATAGGGGGCTAGGCCTACAAGTATAAAATAAAATTTACAATAGAACAGCAAATTTATTATATAAAATTTAAAATGAATGTTCGAGTGGTGGTGGCAGACGATAGAACAACATTATGAAACGAGTAGGGCCTACTAGTATCAACTTGCGTGTACTTCCCACTAGTGAGAATGAATACAACTGAAGTCTCTACAGGGTGACTAGTATTGGGTTTTTGTCGTGTTTGATGGAATATATTATTTAATATCCTGTAGAGCTATATATAGAGGTCTTTCCTCCACGTTTGCACCGCCCCCCCCCCCCCCGGAAATCAACAAGCATCTCGACCCGTGAGAAAATTATGCCATGTGACAGTACTTAATAACAGTGATATTTTAAGGACCAACGTTGAGATTACATGGATCCCTTCCCAACAAACGCGACGCATTGAACCAATGCTGGTTTTATGTTGGATCATCGTCTGCGACGCTGGCCCAACGTAAAACCAGCATTGGGTCAATGCGTGGTGTTTGCTGGGTTTTCATCTGCGAGGTGTGATTTGTAGGCCTATATCATTATATATTTTCTATGCCTATAACGGCATGTTATAATAGTCTTTGAATTTGAAAAACAACTGGGCCTACTTAGATCAGCACTTCTGTGGATGCATGGCTGGTTAATACCAGCTGTAAATCTCCCATCAAACAGACATTGACCCGATCTTGGATTAATGCTGCTGTAAGGTCGCAGACGTCGGGCAAACCTTACCTTAACGCTGGGTCAACGTCGGGCCTACACATAAAGGCCTAACGACCGTCATTTTAACATAACAATGAGTGTGCGCAGTCTAGAAAACCACATTTAATTCCATTCATGCGCGCAGCTTGGCAATACTATAATGCGTGGAAAGGCAAAAGGCGGTATATCTAAAATGTTTTTCGTTAAAATAGGAAAAAAAAAATATTTCGGAATTTCGGAACTTCAAGTTCCCGGAACTTGAAAATTGGGAACTTGAAGTTCCCGGAACTTGGGAACTTCGGAACTTGGGAACTTGTTTATGGGTATCCCTCTGGAGAAATTGCACACAATCGATCGTGCTTTCCGTACACTTGGTTTAGTATAGTCGGAGATGGATGCTCGTATATAAAGCTGTTCTTCTGACTGTTTTGTCTGACTTAAATACAGTACGTAGTGCAGTTTGCACATGTTTTGATGCATCCAACGCTATGCCAAGGTAGTGCATATTTTACTAATTCAAGACGCCTTGTCTATGTGGGCATCTTGGGGTTGTGTTCGAGATTCAATCCCATCGGATGTTTCAGATTTATATAAGGGTCATTAAGAATTGACCTCTTGTTCAGCGCTCCGTTGCCAGATGTATTATGTAGACAAGTTGTGAATCTCACATTTTGGACAGCAAGGTGTACCGAATTCCCTTATGGCGGCCAGTAATCATATAGTGGCCACCATCAGGGAGTTTGGTACACATCAGCGTGAGATTCCGAGCTTGTCTATATCTATCATATCAACGGAAACAAGGAAGCTTTGCTCTCAGGCAGCTGCCACGCGCTGTCTGATTGGCCTGTCTTGAGACGCGCAACATACAAGATATCTCTCTAATTAACATAGTTGGACGCTAGGCTCGATAGAGCAAGATATCGCCTTGCGGGCTCGTGGTAAGATAACTTGCTAGGGAAGGTGATTTTGGCCCAATGCGCTACAAATACATGTGTTTTTCCAATTTTTGAAAATAAGGTATGCCAAGAAAAACCTTAATCTTGGTTATTACATATAATGTTTTATGATAATAAATGAAAATGAAATTGTTTTGTTGGAGTTCTAGCTCATAGCATACATGGATTATTAGTATGCAGTTGTGATAGACATGATAGGAATAAACAAGTTAAAGTAGGCTACAATTCAACATTTGTTTTATTGCTTGTAGTATGAAAAATGATCATTAAATACCCCGGTATTTTACCTGTCGACTGCACAGCCCTTTTGGTAATTTCAATACCAGCCTATAAAAACTGTTGTTCAACTTAGTGATTGTGACCCACATTCCTCAATAAAAACAATATACGCGTTGTTGTTCATTCTAAAACAGAAGTAAAAGCAAAAGGACGAGTGAGATACATGAAATTAAACAGATTACACTTTTCCAATGTTTTCAATACTAGTGAAAAATACTATTATTATAACATAATAAAAATGATAACAGTAACATGACGGCTGTGAAATATCCTACATATGCTCATTGATGCCTTGTTTTAAGCGTCTTTTCACAATCATGTCAAGGATTTTTTTCATATGGATATATTATAAATCAATAGTCTTAAAAGGAAGCATACATGCTCATATTAAAATAGGTAGTGCATATTACGGGTAATTTTTCACAAATATTAACTTACACATCCAAATCTAGCGCAGTATGGGGGATGGGGGTGGATGCATCTGCCACTTAGAATCCCCATGAGATACGTTTTAAGGGGCCACCATTCAATATCCAGGGGGGCTTGAGCTTTTGTCACGGACAAATTATTTATTTCAACCCGGCGCAGCGGCACACTGAAAATTTCAATTTTTTTTACATGTTTATATAGCACAGTTCTTTAAGTAAATTATTTATTTCACACAGAGTCCGCCCGAAAATATTAAATAAAAAAAAACTCCAGTCCCCCCCTGGAAATTGAATGGTGGCCCCCTTATGCGGAAGTCACAATTAGCCTGAGACATTCCCGAGCTGTGAGCACGGCCGGGATTTAAGTCACTGACGGACCCTGGACACTCATCATACAGTATTCAGAGGTATCCGCTACACTCAACCCCCCGTATAATAATAAAATAAACGAATTTCTGAAACATTCACGCCACGAATTTGCTCCTTGCTACACCATAATATTTAACTTGATCTTAGAATCAGGGCACATGCCTGACGATTGGTGTCAGAGCGTAATTCGGCTTATTTACAAAAACAAAGGTGACCCTAATGATCCCAACAACTACAGGGGAATTTCACTGCTGAGTTGTTTTGGTAAACTGTTCACAAGCTGTTTAAATAGAAGATTAACCATTTTTATTGAAAATAACAATATTGTACAAGCAGAACAAGCAGGTTTTAAATCGGATTTCTCAACTATTGATCACCTATTTGTTCTGAAATCACTAGCTGATCTGTATCTCAGTAAGCGTAAGCGATTGTACTGTTGTTTCGTCGGTTATAAAAAAGCATTTGACACTATAAATAGATCAACCTTGTGGTCAAAGATGCTGGTTTCTGGAATTTCAGGAAAATTATTTGATATCATAAAAAACATGTATGGAAAAGCCAAATCTAGCGTAGCATTAACAGCAGAAAAACAGTCAGACTTTTTCACCGGTAACATCGGTGTACGACAGGGAGAAAATTTGTCTCCGCTTCTGTTCACCATATATCTACACGACCTAAAGTCGTTCATATCGCAAAAATGCAACGGATTAAAAGACATAGAAAACTTACAAAAAGAGTATCTTCATGAAGAAATTGTAACATTTTTTAAACTGTATATACTTTTGTACGCTGATGATACAGTAATACTTGCTGAAAATCCAAATGACCTACAAGCATCATTGGATGAAATGAAAAAATATTGTGATACTTTCGACCTGCACATCAATGTAAATAAAACCAAAATTCTAATTTTTTCCAGAGGAAAATTAAGAAGACACCATATTTTTAATTTCGGAGAATTTATACTTGATACTGTAGAGGAGTATAACTACTTAGGATTAGTCTTCAACTACAATGCCAAATTCAAAATAGCAAAATCACATTTATATCAGAAAGGATGCAGAGCGATGTTCGCTCTACTTAAAAAATCCAGAAATCTATCTCTCCCGATGGATATAATGTTAAAACTTTTTAATGTACTTGTCAAACCGGTAGTGTTGTACGGAGCTGAAGTACGGGGCAGCGAAAAATGTGACATACTTGAAAGACTCCAGCTTAGATTTTTTAAATATGTGTTATCTGTAAATAAGTTCACTTCCTCTATGATGGTTTATGGAGAATTGGGTGCAATTCCCCTAGATGTTGATATTAAATCACGTATGCTAACATTTTGGGCAAGATTATGTACTGGTGAAAAACACAAGATCTCAAATACGATCTACTATTTATTATATATATTAGATGAAATAAATATATTTAAGTCTGAATGGGTGGAAACTGTTAAGACAACGCTGAACAATTGCGGATTTTCTGGATTATGGTTGAATAAATCATTGCCTTGTTCTATCGAAGTATTCAAACATTCAGTGAAGATAAGATTAAAAGATCAGTTTATTCAAAAATGGCACGAAATTATATCACAAGGAGGAAAATGTACAGTTTATTGTATTATTAAAACATCGTTTGGCTTCGAAAGTTATTTAAATGAATTACCAGACCTAGTCAGGAAATATTTCACAAAATTTAGATGTCGAAATCATCGCTTACCCATAGAAGTCGGTGTTCGGTCACAAGTCCTTCGTGATATGCGTATATGCCAATTTTGTGAAACAGATATTGGTGATAAATTTCATTATTTACTTTGTTGTCCTAATTTTAAAGAAGAACGTAAACATTTTATCAATTCAAAATATCGGGTAAGACCTTCAACCTTCTACCTACATAAACTTTTTAAACAGACTAAGGGTGAAAACCTTAAAAAGCTGGCTATGTTTGTGAAAATAATAATATGTAAATTTTAATATTGCAAAATGTGAATATTGTATATACTATGTCATGTGCCTTCCTGGCAACTCTGTCTTGTCTTCTACTAAAGAGGACCGTCAGAATAAATTACTTGTTACTTGTTACTTGTTACTTGTATGCGATGACGCTTTTTCAACCTATTTGAGCACCCCTCTCCACGCGGCTTCAAACTGTGGATTGACGTTTAATTATATAATGTAGCACTAGAAGAGTTATGGCAGTTTCATGCAAATAGGTTGAATGTTTTCAGGGGTGTTTTTGGTCACACATACGGGGAGATGCCGTGGGCGGAGGCAGACGAGTGTGTGGACGGCGACATGGCTGATCTCGTGGGTGAGTAGGCCTACTGTAGATTATTATTATGTACGAGGTGATGCCGTGGGCGGAGGCGGACGAGTGTGTGGACGGCGACATGGCTGATTTCGTGGGTGAGTAGATTATTATTATGTATGGGGAGATGGCATTGGCGGAGGCGGAGGAGTGTGTGAACAGCGACATGGCTGGTCTCGTGGGTGAGTGGATTATTATTATGTACGGGGTGATGCCATGTGCGGAGGCAAACAGGTGTGTGGACGGCGACATGGCTGTTCTCGTGGGTGAGTGGATTAATATTATGTACGAGGTGATGCCGTGGGCGGAGGCGGACGAGTGTGTGTCCGGCGACATGGCTGATCTCGTGGGTGAGTATATTATTATTATGTACGAGAAGATGCCGTGGGCGGAGGCGGACGAGTGTGTGGACGGCGACATGGCTGATCTCATGGGTGAGTAGATTATTATTATGTATGGGGAGATGCCGTGGGAGGAGGCGAACGAGTGTGTGGACGGCGACATGGCTGATCTCGTGGGTTAGTAGATTATTATTATGTATGGGGAGATGCCGTGGGCGGAGGCAGATGAGTGTGTGGACGGCGACATGGCTGATCTCGTGGGAAAGTAAATTTTTATATTATTTCAGACAGGAAGTAAGTGTAAATATTGCTTGATGTCACCTTTCCACGAGGACGATCATTTTGAGTTGAAAATACGTTGAATTAAGTTAAAACTGCAATATGTAAACAAAAAACGAGTGATATATGAGGGTTATACATATATAGTGAGTGATGTACAGATAACGACGTGAGTGCAATGTGCATGAGGGTTATTAGAGAGTGGTGTACAGATGACGACGTGAGGGCGGTGTGCATGAGGATTATTAGAGAGTGGTGTACAGATGACGACGTGAGGGCGGTTTACAGATGACGACGTGAGTGCAATGTGCATGAGGGTTATTTAGAGAGTGGTGTACAGATGACGACGTGAGGGCAGTGTACATAAGTGTTATTTAAAGAGTGGTGTACAGATGACGACGTGAGGGCGGTGTGCATGAGTGTTATTTAGAGAGTGGTGTACACATGACGATGTGAGGGCGGTGTGTTTGAGGGTTATTTAGAGAGTGGTGTACAGATGATGACGTGAGGGCGGTGTGCATTTGGGTTATTAAGAGAGCGGTGTACAGATGACGACGTGAGGGCGGTGTGCATGAGGGTTATTTAGAGAATGGTGTACAGATGACGACGTGAGGGCGGTGTGCATGAGGGTTATTTAGAGAGTGGTGTCCAAATGACGATGTGATGGCGGTGTGCATGAGGGTTATTCAGAGAGTGGTGTACACATGACGATGTGAGGGCGGAGTGCATGAGGGTTATTTAGAGAGTGGTGCACAGATGACGACGTGAGGGCGGTGTGCATGAGGGTTATTTGGAGAGGGGTGTACAGATGATGACGTGAGGGCGGTGTGCATGAGGGTTATTTAGAGAGTGGTGTACAGATGACGCCGTGAGGGCGGTGTGCATGAGGGTTATTTAGAGAGTGGTGTACAGATGACGACGTGAGGGCGGTGTGCATGAGGGTTATTTAGAGAGTGGTGTACAGATGACGACGTGAGGGCGGTGTGCATGAGGGTTATTTAGAGAGTGGTGTACAGATGACGACGTGAGGGCGGTGTGCATGAGGGTTATTTGGAGAGGGGTGTACAGATGACGATGTGATGGCGGTGTGCATGAGGGTTATTTAGAGAGTGGTGTACAGATGATGCCTTGAGGGCGGTGTGCATGAGGGTTATTTAAAGAGTGGTGTGCAGATGACGACGTGAGGGCGGTGTGCATGAGGGTTATTTAGAGAGTGGTGTCCAGATGACGATGTGATGGCGGTGTGCATGAGGGTTATTTAGTATTATATTGGAAACAGACATTTCCCGTCTATAAAGTCTAGATTCAGCAACAAAGGCCAATCTACAGACAGTAAATTGCCGACACTAACGAAATAGGTGATATCTCTAACGTTACATAGATATGATAACGATAAATTGTTACTCGAGAACCATACTAAAGAAAATACCAGTATGTAGATATAGTTTTATGTATAGGTTCATGGTAACTAAAAGATGAAAATTAATAGAATTGATGGAATTAGAGGAGGGCTTTAAAATATAAAAAGGTTATCGAGTGGGACATTAGTAAAAAATATTCAGATGTCATAATGGTATCAATACAGAACTATAATTATGGTTAAAAAACACAGCAACCGAGACAAAATTCAAAACTAATTGTCCAAAACTAGACCACCAAAATAATGAAACTCAGGATAATGCATAAAATGATGTGCTGTATTTTACTGGTAATATTATTGCGGCCGCAATATTTATATCTTCCCATGGTCGAATGTGTAAGTTCAAAAAAGAATTAGGAAGTTCATATCTAGAAAAAATTAATAGGGATTAAGTAAATTAGGCATAACCTATTCATTTTGACTCGAAAATGTCTAGTTTCTCGTCAAGACATAGAACTAGACTTGGATGTTTCTGACCCAGCTTGCTATGCCGGTTTGTATTATCACCAGTAGATAACGTGAAGTATCTATACGTTTAAAAAAAAATCTTCGGTATACTGCAATTATTAACAATAATTCAATTGCAATGGAGTTGAACAACCATGAATTACTCATAAAGATACAAAATAGGAAAACCGGAACGCTGCAGAATCTTAACTGGAACAGAATCGAAACAGCTAGCAACCGGCAAAAAAATATCAAAAAGGTAGGAGTGACACAAGTGGAAACACGACCTTGAACACATAGAAACAACACCTCCGGGAACCAATCATATGGTATGACAATGAACATGAATAAGGGTAACACGCTAAGAGAAGAGTAAAAATGGGGGATAAAAACATATTAAAAGGGGATACAATGGTAGGGGTTAATTGATGTTATGAACCATTCATAAATGGTACTCTGTGGCAGTGGGAAAATTATTTATTGATAGTAACTGGTAATATAGTTAAATGTGAAATAGTAATATGTGGAGATGAGCAGTAGGCCCTATAGTTTGAGAACTCTATGATTTTATAATGCAGGTTTGAATGACATGAGGGTCTGAGAATGTGGCTATCGGCAGCGTGCATTGCTGGTTTGGTGGCATGCCCTCCCATTTCTTCTTAGAATGAGATTAAATTCATCACTTATCCATTTCAGGTGCCTGTGGGTCAGAATTATGATTGTATATGTACACACCACATCTTGTACACCTGGTCAGAGTTATGATTGTATGTATACACGTTTGGTCGGAGTTATCATTGTATGGTATACACGCTTGATCACAGTTATGATTGTATGATATACACGCTTGGTCAGAGTTATGATTGTATGGTATACACGCTTGGTCAGAGTTATGGTTGTTTACAAGCTTGGTCTGGGTCATGATTGTATACACTATGTTTGTATGAGCTATGTTTGTATGGCATACATGCTTCGTGAGAGTTATGATTGTGTACACTCTTGGTCAGAGTTATGATTGTATGCACGCTTGCTCACAATTATGATTGTATACACTCTTGGTCAGAGTTATGATAGAGACGCCTGGTCAGAATTTTGATTGTACACATGCTTGGTCAGAGTTATGATTGTATTGTATAGGCCTACATGCTAATTGGTCACAGTTATGTTCAGAGTTATGCATGCATGCTTGGTCAGAGTTATGATTGATGGTATACATGCTTGGTCAGATTTATGATTGTATGGTATACATGTTTGGTCAGAGTTATGATTGTATACACGCTTGGTCAGAGTTATGATTGCATACACCCTTGGTCAAATATATGATTCTATACATGCTTGGTCAGAGTTATGATTGTATACATGCTTGGTCACAATCATGATTGTATGGTATACACGCTATTTGGTCACAGTTACGATTGCATGGTATACACGCTTGTTCAGGGTTATGATTGTTCACACGCTTGGTCAGAGTTTTGAAGTTATGATTGTACAGTATAGGGGCCTACACGCTTTTTGGTGACACTTATGATTGTATGGTATACATGCTTGGTCAGAGTAATGATTGTATACACGCATGATCAGAGTTATGATTGTATACCCATTTGGTCAGCTTTTGATTGCATGGCATACACGTTTGGTCAGAGTTATGATTGTATACATGCTTAGTCAGAGTTATGATTGTATGGTATACATGTTTGGTCAGAGTTATGACTGTATACACACCTGGTCAGTGTTATGAGTGTATACACACCTGGTCAGATATATGATTGTATACACGCTTGGTCAGCTTTATGATTGTATGGTATACACGCTTGGACAGATTTATGCTTGTATACAAGCCTGGTCAGAGTTATGATTGTATACACCCTTCCTCAGAGATATGATTGTATACACGCTTGGCCAGAGTTATGATTGTATACAATTATGATTGTATACAATTATTATTGTATGGTATACACACTTGGGCAGAGTTATGATTGTATGGTAGTCTATACACCCTTTGTCAGTATGCATGCTAATTGGGCACAGTTATGATTGCATGGTATAGGCCTACATGCTTGTTCCGAATTATGATTGTATACACACTTGGTCAGAGTTATGGTGGATACACGCTTGGTCAGAGTTATGGTTGTATACAAGTTTGGTCAGAGTAATGGTTGTATACACGCTTTGTCAGAGTTATGATTGTATACACGCTTGGTCAGAGTTTGATTGTATACACGCTTGGTCAGAGTTATGGTTGTATACACGCTTGATCAGAGTTATGGTTGTATACACGCTTTGTCAGAGTTATGATTGTATACACGCTTGGTCAGAGTTTGATTGTATACACGCTTGGTCAGAGTTATGGCTGTATACACGCTTGGTCAGAGTTATGATTGTATACACGCTTTGTCAGGGTTATGATTGTATACACGCTTTTGATTGTATGGTGTACACGCTTGATCAGAAGTATGGGATACAATTCTAACCCTTATACCACTGATGCCACCTACAGTGGTCTGTCAGTGTTTTCATTATCACTTGGATACCTAATTTTGAAAAGTAAAATATCTGGCACACAAATTTTTTCTAATCTAATTTTTGTATCACTTGAAGTTGTGGATCGTAAATAGTCGCTTTCTCGTCATCGAAATGTTATCAAAAAGTAGAATATCAAAGAGTTCAAATAAAACATATCAGTAATCATGTCGATTGTGTTAACAATTTGTTGTATTGAAATATATATATACATAGGTCTATATACATGATATATGTACTCGGGTAGGCCTACGTGACTAGAAGCCTAAACATGGTAAACCAGCATTCAAATGTTGCCTTCGTTATTTATGTTTAATGAAAAAATAAATTAAGTTGTGCAATTACTTTCATTACTGGTAGCAGGCTCGATGTGATGTAGATATTATGGTGGGGCCATCATCCTACCAGCATATAACAGATGATTAAACACATCTTAGCCATTCTGGCCGGGATATGTGTATAGTGTTTAACGTCAGTGTTTGATCTGCTTAACATCCCGTGCCATCAGCTGTTTAAACCCTAATTATCGTGATACCTGTCATAGGACCCTTTCACGTGCCTCTTCTTTGGTCACACTGGGATATCAGGGTGATATCTGGCAAAATTGTGTAAATCTTCTGAAGCAAATCTCAGCGATCAATTTTTATCATGTTCGTCATAGCGGTCATTTTAATAAATTACAGGTATGATACCGAATTACAATAAATAACCGCTTGCGGGGAAAACTATTCTTGTACTGATCAGATTTGTTTGCTTGAGGAATCCTCTATCAACTTATTCAGCTATTTAACACGCACCGTTGTAGTCCGGGCAACCTGTGACAAATGATGGGGTCACCCGACACAAATTGCAATAATTATGAAACCTTTTTTTTATTATTTCTAAGTCGTCTGGAAATAAAATTTAAAATGTATTGAGCGGGTCATATATTTTCAACGTAAAATCCAAAATGGCCGCCAAAAAGATTTCATACATATAACTTTTTAACTGTTTCTTTGAATTTGTTAAGTATATAGTTATATTTGAAAAAATAGTCTTGTCATAGTTTTGTTACTGTATACGCCGCAAATTAAGCCTATTTGAAAGTTTAATTTCACATTGACCTTCACATAAACAAATTAAATCTGGGCTGAATCAATGAAATGCTGCCCGAAATGGATATGGCATGTAAAAAACCATGAGAAACGATGGGCCACACATTAAATTAGAACAAACTGTTCAAAAATCATATAAACAAAACATGTGTGGCGGCCATCTTGGATTTTCGCTTTTGTGAATTCCCTGCAAACTATTTGCAAGGCTGTCCACCTAGGTTGTGTTTGTAGGTATATGTAGAGATGATTTCCATCGCCCAACCTTTTACAGCCATGTCCCCCAAATTCTTCCTGCTCCCTTGGTAGGCCTATGCTTCTGAAATTATGTCATTTTCTACGATTTTGGCATCACTCTTGGATTTGTCCTCAAACAGTATGTTCCGCTCAATACATTTAGGTATACTTTGCTTATGTTGTTCTCAGATGACCAAGCTTTCAGAAAAAAATAGGTTTAGAAGCTATTGCAATTTGTGTCGGGTGTATCCACAGGTTGCCCGGACTATTGATCCAATATGTATTTAATGTCGGGCAGCTTCTTAGCTGACATAAGAGAATTGACAGTCATACCAATTTACTGCTACATACGTTAGCCACTTATAATGCATCACTCTTCTGAAAAAATGGTAAACTTGTATTGATTCAGTAGTGAAACAAACTAATAAACGAAATGTATATCAGAAAAAATTGAATGGATGATTGAATTTGTCAAGGTATTAATGATATGAATGGTAACACTTGTATATTTCTCATCATATATTGTATATTTCCCGTATTTCTTATTTTTGGACATGAATACATGTCCGAAATAACAAATGGGGAATCTCGTCTCTCTATCTCGCTTCACTGGTAAATGCGCAACACAAAAATTAGAAAACTTTGCAGATCCACATCTTTTGTCTAAATGAGTCGGCTGTCTTGTTCAAGCGTTGATCGTAGAGTGCCATGTGAAACAAAGCAGTTCACTTGCCGATTATAATTCCTCGTTCTTCTTGCTGTTGTTGTTGTTAGGAGCTGATCGATCAGAAGTAGCCGTTATGAACGGACTGACAGTCAACCAACACCTACTGCTGGTATGTATCACTTTAAATATTACAATAACTGGTGTTTGGCTGGGCAATGTGTTGAGGCCTACCAGAGTCCTCGGGATCAAATGACACGGGTAGAACTCAAAATTGTACATGAAGAGCATCAAATTAACATATTGCCCGCCATAATTATTATTATAATCACAATCCCGCTTTTAAAACACATGATATTAAACATTATAGATTTGAATATCAGTTTTCAAATTGAGCCTTCAGCCTACGCACTGTATGCGAATAAGTATAATATACGTTTTACACCATTGCCTATTATTACTATTATGTATATGATTACAAATGTAAAAGCTAGTTAATTGCTATGACACATAAAAGTTTCATTGTAGACTACCTAATGTTAATAATACTAATTGTTACAGATTTCGTTTTATAGACCTTCACCTGTTAGGCATAAAATACTCATGGAAAAACATTCCTTCCCTTCAGATCATGTGAGTATTATTTTTACACTTTGGTTCGACATTCTAGGCATTGTCCGTCAGTCAGTCAGTCAGTCGCCAAACAAACACGCGACGTTGACCCAAAGCTGGGCTAATGTTGGCCCACCGTCTATGACACTAAGCCAACATTAGTCTTGTATTGGGTTACCGTGTCGTGTTTGGCGTGATGCTAAATGTGGGCTAGGGTCACAGACAGTGGGCCAACATTAACCCAGCTTTGGTTCAAAGCATCGTGATAATATAGTCTATGCTACGTAAGCCCACCATTGACCCGGCATGAAGTACTGACTAGGTCTGAATGGATACTGGCCAGCACTGGCGACGCTGGCCCAATATTTACCAGGCATTGGGTCGGTGTCGGCTTGTACTCGCCGCCAGCAGTTTGCACTGCCAGACCAGCGTGCTATTGAATGCAGCTGAACATTGTGTTTCGCACATTGGCGTGGTTGAACAT